>JADLZL010006437.1:0-41085 GCA_015844335.1 Chrysopogon serrulatus
TTCACTAAATACAAGGGGAAAAGGTTTTGCTCTTGATTTCTTTGGAGGAGGTAACTAAAAAGATTAGTTTATGTATTTCTTGCCTCATTTCCACCATTCTTGCTCAATCCCCCCACTTTTGAGATCTAGGGTTTCACCTCAAGCGAGAGAGAGAGAGAGAAGAGTAGCTAGGTTTTTTTTTTTTTCTCAATTATTCTAGTCACTATTTGTCTAGGGTTTCATTTATTTAAATATTTAGTTATGTTCAGTTTAATTAGCTATTAGTGATGTTTTTAGTGGTGATTCTTTAATTATGGTTTTATTAATTTTTAGTTACTCTTATTTAATTATTAGTTAATGTGTTATATTGATGCTTGAAATTAGTGTTTGTTTAATTATGTAGTTATGTTTTATTTAATATTTAGTTATGTTTTTTTTAAATTAAGTAGTGGTGAGGCTTTGATTAGGGTTTCATTATTTAGCCTTGCTTCAGTTTTTAGGGTTTCATCTAATAAATTGATATTTTAAATTATTATGTTTAGTTCATTTAGTTATGTTTACTCTTATTTAATTATTAGTTTATGTGTTATATTAATGCTTAAAATTAGTGTTTGTTTAATTATATAGTTACGTTTTGTTAAATTAAGTAGTGGTGAGGCTTTGATTAGGGTTTCATTATTAAGTCTTGCTTTAGTTTGTAGGGTTTCATCTAATAAATTGATGCTTTAAATTATTATGTTTAGTTCATTTAATTGTGTTTAGTTTTATTTAATTACTAGTTTATTTGTCATATTGATGCTTGAAATTAGTTTTTCTTTTATTATTAAGTTTTGTTTTATTAAATTAAGTAGTGGTTAGGCTTTAATTAGGGTTTCATTAAGTAGTCTTTCTTTAGTTTTTAGGATTTCATCTAATAAATTGATGCTTTATTTATTTAGTTTTATTTTATTTAATTAAGTACCGGTGATTCTTTAATTAGGGTTTTATTATTTAGTCTTGCTTTAGTTATTTTTAATAGGCGTATTTATTTAACTAGTTGTTTTAACTATATGTAATTTAGCCCGGACGTGTATTATTTGAGAAAATATACAAGCGAGGAGTCCTTTTCATCTATAATCTATTGAAGGAGTTTGCTGATCATCTTAAGGTTTGTTAATAATTATCACAAAACATCCATGTCTCCTTTTTAGTGATTACATTATTTAAATCTATTAAACTCTTTAACAGGTAACAATGGACAGATCATTCTAGATGTATAACTTAGACAGAGTAGATCCATCATACGCATTTTTGAGGTCCGTAGGTTTATCGATGCTGCTCAAAATCATGCGGTCAGAACACAGACGAAGCACATATATTGTCCTTGCAACGCATTGCAGAAATCTTGTTGTTTTTGAAGACACAAGTCCAATCATGGCTCATGTGGTCTGCCGAGGATTTATGAATGATTACTTGATTTGGACAAAGCATGGAGAGGGTAGCTCTGCAACGTATGTAGTGAAGACACCGTGAATCTCGGTGGCAATGGCCCAGATATGCTTGTTGACGATGTATACCGGTTTGGACACGAGACGTAACACCATTGTCCCCAAGAGAGTGAATATGTTGTGCCCGATGTTCATGATGATGATGCAAATGTTGGAGGAACCGACGCCAAATGTAACTCAAGTGGAGGATGAAGACGCAGAATTGATGGCTGCACTATTGCGTCGTCATACGGATCCATCAATATTTTTCATGAAAGGGATGGCGGCCTTAGAGCAGGCAGCAGCAGAGCCCTTGTACAATGAGAGTAAGGGTTGCACCAAAGAGTTCATGACATTACGGTCTATGCTTAAGTTGTTGACGTTGAAGGCTAGGTATGGATGGTCCGATGGCAGCTTTGATGCATTATTGAGTACACTCAGAGATATGCTTCCAAAGGAGAACAAAATGCCTGCAAACACTTACTATGCAAAAAAGCTAATCAGTCCGCTTACTATGGGTGTCGAGAAGATCCACGCGTGTAGAAATCACTGTATCCTATATCGAGGTGAATACAAAGACTTGGACAAATGTCCAAATTGTAGTGCAAGTCGATACAAGACAAAAAAAAGACTATCTATAAGAGGAGAATGCAACTTCTGTTTCTAAAGGGAAGAAGAGAAAGAAGACCCAATGAGTTCAAAACTCGCAACAAAGAAAAATAAAGAAGAAGACTTATATGCCCAGAGAAGGGTTCCTGCTATGGTGATGTGGTATCTTCTGGTAGTTGATCGTTTGCGGTGTTTGTTTGCAAACCCTGAGGATGCAGAGCTTATGACCTGGCATGCTTCTGACAAGCACAAAGTAGATAGAAAGCTTCGACATCCTGCCGATGGGAAGCAATGGTAAAAATTCAATGCTGACCACCCAGAATTTGCTAAGGAGACAAAAAATATTCGGTTCGCACTATGTACTGATGGAATGAATCCCTTCGCCGAAAGGAGTAGCACGTATAGCACATGGCCAGTGATCCTCACTATCTACAACATCCCTCCACACTTGTTGCAGAAGCGTAAATACCTTTTGCTAACCATTCTTATTTCTGGACCTACACAACCTGGTGTTGACATGGACATATTCTTGGAGCCATTAATGGAGGAAATGAGAATATTGTGGGACACAGGTGTCGCTATGTTGGACGAATACCGGAAAGAGCCATTCACACTAAGAGCAATTATTTTTGTTACGATCAACGATTACCCAGCTCTCTTTGTATTGTCAGGACAGTTTAAGGTTAAGGTCAGTTGTGTAGTATACTTAGATAAAACCTTTTACGTGTCCCTCAGTGCCTCCAACAAGATAGTATACATGAGACACAGACGTTTCTTATTGAAAGGACATAGGTACCGCTTGCAAAAGATGGATAGATACTTTGACAATCACGACGAAACAAGGTTCACTGCTTCATCAGGTAATAGTAAAGGTCATAGAGTGTACGAGATAGTTAAGAACATCAAGTTTATATTTGGCAAGAAGACAAAAGATGTAAAAGCAAAAAAGGATGTGAAGCCAACTCCTAGGGCTACATTCAAGAAGATGTCAATTTTCTTTAAGTATTTGCCATATTGGAAAGAGTTTGGCATACGGCACGCGGTCGATGGTATGCACATTCAGAAGAATGTGTTTGAAAACATAATTGGTACCTTGCTAGACATAAAGGGTAAGATAACGGAAGGATTGAGTTCACGTCAGGACCTGGTCAATTTGAAGATAAAACCAGAACTTCATCCGGTGTTGCTAGATAATGGAAAGTACCACCTCCCGGCAGTAAGCTACAACCTGACTACGGATGAGAAATATACGATATGTGTTTGGTTGAAGAAATTGAAAGTTCCAGCTGGATTTTGCTCTAACATTAAGAGTATTATGTCAATGAAGGATCTTACACTCACCAACTACAACTTACATGATTGCCATGTGATGTTGACAACCTTTCTCCCTATTGCCATCAGGGCTATAAGCCCGGTGTTCTTAAAGATGGCAATCACACGGTTTTGCTTCTTTTTTAACGAGATATCACAGAAGGTAATTGACCGAGAGCAGTTGGAGTCTCTTCAGGAATTCACGGTTGAGACAGTGTCACAGCTTGAGATGTGTTTCCCACCATCTTTCATTGATATAATGGTACACCTTATCGTGCATTTGGTGCCACAAATACAGGCATTGGGTTCTATGTACTTGCATTGAGATGTGGACATATGAACGTTTCATGTCAATACTGAATGGATACATATCCACTCGTGCTCGTCCTGAGGCATCCATGATAGAGGGATACACTACCGAAGTGGCCATTGATTTCGGAGGTCCATTCTGCAATAATTTCTTAAAAGACCAGATTGCAATAGGTTTGCCTCCATCCCGATATGAGGGCAGACTACATGGGTGTGGGAGGATGAGCCGGAAATCATTCATCCCATTAGACTATAATATAGTCCTCGAGGCGCATCATAACATCATGCATCAGCTCTCGATAATGGAGCCTCTGATCACACAACATATAGAAGAGCTAAGCGATCATAACCCTAGGCAAACAGAGGATTGACTATCAAAGGAACACAAGCGTCGATTCACTTCATGGCTAATGGAGCAACAAACTAAGAGGTTGGCAGCTGGACCATCTCGGCAGGTCACATCATGGCAGACCTATGCATTAGTGGCTTCACGTTTTGTACCACTTCTAGGGACAAAAAGAGCATGGCGTAAAACAGTGGTGTTTGTTGCGAGGCCATAGATGATTCAAATGAAAATGCTACATACTATGGCTTCATTAAGAAGATATGGGAACTAGACTATGATTTATTTAAGACGCCTGTGTTTCGATGCCAATGGGTTGATGATAAATATGTCACAGTGGACAACTATGGCCTGAGAGTTCTTGATCTAAGTAAAGTAGGCTACAAGGATGATCCTTGGATCCTTGCTATCCGTGCTGCACAGGTCTTCTATGCCGAATAGATCCTTTCTAAGGAAGAGAAGAAAAGTAGTGACAAGACCAATCATATAGTTCTTCCTAGAAAGGAACAAGGTTTAGGAGTTGATGGCGTAATTGACCTAGATGACTTCAACCATTTCGGTCATATGTCTCTCTTTGAAGATCATCCTTTAAAGATAAAAATGTTGAGCGTAGCATCCCCAAAAATTCATTGCCATGGGTGCGCCACGATAGAGAAGGCGTAACGATGAGCTGGCTAGCTAGATTTTATATTAGTTAAATATTAGTTAATGTCATGTGTAACAATTTATCAGTTGTAATTTGTACTCATTAATTGGTCTATCTTGGTATTGCTCTTTAACTTATTTAATTCCTTTTTCTTTCTATTTCTTTAAGTCTTTTTTCTTTCTACTTGTTTAAGTCCTTTTTCTTTGTCTACTTGTTGAAGTCTACAGTATAAAAAAACTATTCTATATCCTAAAGGAATATTCTCAAGAAATAACACTTTATGTGTAAAAGAAATAACCTAAAAAATAACCTTAAAGAAATAACCTAAAAGAAATAATCTAAAAGTAATATACTTAAAGAAAAACCTAAAAGAAATATACTAAAAAATAACTACTAAAAAATAACCTAAAAGAAATATACTAAAACAATTAACCTACAAGAAATAACATAAAAGAAATAATCTAAAAGAAACTACAAGAAATAATCTAAAAGTAATATACTAAAAGAAAAACCTAAAAAGAAATATACTAAAAAATAATCTACAAAAAGTAACTAAAAAATACTAAAACAATTAACCTACAAGAAATAACATAAAAGAAATAACCTAAAAGAATTAACCTAAAAGAAATAACCTAAAAAAATATTGTAAAAAGAAATATACTACAAGAAATAACCTAAAGAAATAATGTAAAAGAAATAATCTAAAAAAAAATAATAATAAAAAAACAAACAAACAAAAAACCATGTTTTTGAATCAGTGAAAGAAAGAACAAAAAACTAAAAACATTTATGCAGCGGTGCACTTAAAGAACCGCCAAGTATAAATGTCATTTGCACTGGTGGTTCCCCTATGTCCACCGCCTATGGAAAAAGATTTACACAGACGGTTGTCTTGGGACAACTGTAGAAATATTTCTACCGGCCGTGGTCTAGGACAACCGCCGTGAAAAAATGTGTCCTTTATATATGAGACCCGCGGCACTTAGGAAAATTTCAACCTGGTGGGCACGAATTGGAGTAGATCGACGCCGTCAGGCTGCCCAAGTCCGCCGTGCCACCTCTTCGGCGACCGTGCCACCTCCACCGCACCAACTCCACGCCGAGCACCGCAGCCACGCGGCGCCACAAGCGCCGACGACCTCCCGCCGCATGCATGATCGAAGCGCCGCGGATTTGGAAGGTGAGCGCCGCGCGCCTCTCTCTCTGGGCGGGGCGGAGGCCGTTGCTCACCGTGGCCCTGCTCGCCGCGGCTCGCCCCCTCTGCTCCGCACTGCTCGCCGCTGCTCCCCACGGCATAGCGGGCGGTAAGCGGCGGCGGTGGCGCCGCCGCCTAGGGCGGCCCCCGCCGCCCGCTCCCCGTGCCACCTCCCGACTTCTCCTGCTCGGCTCTGCTCCGCGCCCGGACCTTCGTCGGTGGCGGCGGCGCGTGGTGGCGGCGGCGGCGCGCTATGGCAGCGACGACGCGCATGGCGGTGCCCACTCCGCCTAGGGGCGAAACAGGGGCCCCACGCCTGTGCTGATCCGCTGGACCTTTGTTATGCCTGGCCTTTTTTTTTTTTTTTGTTTCTCTGTAATAGCCAAAAATATTATAATGTAAATATTAATTAATAATTGGATTAAATATTATAATGTAAATGTTAATTAATAATTGGATTAAATATGGAATGTATGTATTAAGTAGCAATTGTAAAATATTAAATATAATATGTATTAATTAGTAATTGTATTAAATAAAAATTGTTATATTATTTCATTTTATCATGTATTACCATAGAGTATTATGTAAATGTAATATATTGTATGTGGCATTTTTGAAAGATCTTAATGTCTTAGCATTTTCAAAGATCTTATGTAAATGTAATATATTGTATGTGGCAAGTACTTTGTATGTGCTAATTACTTTGTAATAATATTAAATATTAATTGTATCAAATAATAATTGTTTCAATTTATATTTGTATTAATTACTAATTGTATTAATGACATGTGGTTCTATTCGTTGTGACTATTATACTAATTCTATTAATTACAACTTGTGTTCTATTAATTTACAGTCACCACCGTCCACGATACCCGCCAGCGAATCATCGTGCCATCGTCTTCTCATCGTTCCCCACCACCCTCGATTCAGTCTCTCCTCCACACCGCTTAAGTAAATATTCGCTGGTAATGATCTATTGCTTATGACTTATTGCTAATTTAATGACTTATAAATTATTAATATTTACACTAAGTTAAATTAGAGAAGATGGCTACTGACTTAATGTTAATGAGTTAGCATGTTAATGACCAAGTGTTAATGACTTATTGCTAATGACTTAGTGAGAAGCATGTTAATGACCTAGTGTTAATGACTTAGCATGTTAATGACTAGTGTTAATGACTTATTGCTAAAGACTTAGTGTTATTTCCTAAGTGTTATTTCCTAATAACTTAGTGTTATTTCCTAATGACTTAGTGTTATTGACTTAGTGTTACCGACTTAGTGTTAGTGACTTAATGACTTAGTGGTATTGACTTAGTGACTTAGTGTTATAGTGTTAGTGACTTAGTGTTATTTCCTAAGTGTTATTTCCTAATGACTTAATGTTATTTCCTAATGACTTAGTGACCAAGTCAGAAGCATTTAGCATGTTAATGACTTAGTGTTAATGACTTATTGCTAATGACTTAGTGTTATTGACTTGTTATATTTGAAGTTATCGAGAAGATGACGTCTTCAAAATCTAAAGACCATCAGGCAGATGAGCAGCGTGCAGCGTCACCCACTAAGACACACACCCCTAGAGGCACGGTGAGTTTCACGGCATTACGAAGCCTTGCACTTTTTTTAACGTAGAACCTAATCAAATTAACTAACATAGTTATTGCCATGCATAGAACTATAATCCTCTAGAACAAGAAGAGCTGCGTGCAGAGTCACCCACTAAGACTACACACCCCCAAAGGCATGGTGAGTTTCACGGCATTACGAAGCTTTGCACTTTTTTAACGTAGAACCCTATCAAAGTAACTAACATAGTTATTGCCATGCATAGAACTGTAAATCCTCTGGAAGAAGAAGAGCAGCGTGCAGAAGCACCCACTAAGACTCACACACCCCCAGAACAAGAAGGACAAGAAGAAGATTTCCATGGTGACATGTTGGAAGAAGAGGAAGATGACGGCAATCGAAGTGATCCATGCCCTAGCATAGATAGACAACGCGATCAACACCCAGATTATGATCCGTATGATGAGGTATACTTAGTACATAAAAACCAATACTTCCCTTCATAGTATTATACTCATAATGATCCTTACACTCTTGAATTCCTTTGGCCAGGAGGTTTTGTCTCAAATGCGGGACATTCTTGTGAAAGAAGAAGATGTGCCTCACAATGAAGCACCAGAAACGACTGAGACAACCACGTCCAAATCAAGAACAAGGAAACAGAGTGACCAGAAATGTGGTGACCGAGGAACAAACAAGTGGCTAGAGAAGACATATATAGTTCCTAGCATCGGCCCAAAAGGAGAGCCTCTAGTGTCTGATGAGGTGGCTGCCAAGATACGGAATGCAATTGGTTTTCTGGTCAGGGATAAATTGGACATCACAATCCCTAGGTGGAAGGAAGTGGATGTGGATACAAGGAAAGAGCTATGGAAGAAATTTGTAGAAAGGTTTGTCTACCCTACGGGGACGGACAAACTTGCCAAGGAGTATTTTTTTAAATAGATTGCAACATCATTCCATAACTATAGATCTGAGATGAATACCAAATTTCTCAAGCATGGATATGACCCAACGAGCAAGTATAAGATCACACCTGCGCAGTGGGAGATATTCAAGGCGCAGAAGAACGACCCAGCTGCCAAAGCCAACAGTGAAGCTGCTTCAGCACTAGCAAGGAGGAACAAATACCACCATCACCTTGGCACCGGTGGTTACAAGAAATAAATTCTAAAATAGTGGGCAGAGGAGGAAGAGCTAAAGAAACAAGGCGTTTTTGTGCTATCAGAGGAAGTTGGCGAGAGGAAAGCAAATTGGCTCAGAGGTAGAGGAACTAAAGATACTGCTACCGTTGTGAACTGTCCCTTAGACATCACAGCCCCAGCTGATAAGATGTTGGAGCTAGCAGTGGAGGTCAAACAAGGGAAACTGAAGCCACAAAGGGAGAGAGACATCCTGAGTATTGGACTGGGCAACCCTGAGCATCCTGGGCATGTACGAGGCATCTCGTCTAAGATGGGATGGAAAGAAGGTTTTGGCGAGGAGTGGGTGGGCATGTATAAAAAATGAGATCAATATAAGGAAGACATGCAGCACTTTTTTGAGGAAAAGGCTAAGGAACAATTCAGAAACATGATGTCAGATTTTCTAACAAATCCTGATCCACAGCTGGTGCAGAAGTTAGCTAGTGCAATGTCTGTTCAACAGATGAGCACACAAGGCCCACAGATGCAGCTCGTGCCAACACAACCCTTACCTAGAGCTCAGGAGATGATTCATGGCATGTCTGCTCAATCTCCTCCCTTTCCAAGTAGTGTGGGGTCTACGGAAAACACACACCACTACCCTGTGGATGACATCAATGGGCCGACACCTTGCAAAATGCTCATACGATATGGTATGAAGGATCAACGTACAAGGGAGGTAGCCACGGGCTTTGCGATCCCTGGACGTGACTACCACCGTGATCCTATACCAGAAGAGTGCCGCAGGGTAGAAGTGGTGACGGTCGTCCCAGGCTACGAGGATGACATGCTAGAAATATCTAGTCCTGAGGGTATTAAGACACTCGGACAGGCCATTCATAATTTTATCCTATGGCCTTGAAGAGATGTCCAGTTGACCCAGCCACCACCTTCCACAGAAGCCCTGCTAGAAACTCAGGAGTCAGCACCTGATCTCGACCGTCAACAGGATCCAAACCCACCATCACCCCCTGCTGCCGATCCTTCATGAAACTCACCGTCAACATCGAAACCAGCAGGATCTCCACCACAAACAACTACACCAATTTTTGAGCCTGCTTCATCCCCACCACCTGAAGAATGGAAGCATCGCCTTGGACACCACCGCCGCCACCAAAGAAGACCCAAGAAAAACCTAAGAAGAGGAAATTTTCTATTCCTAAATTAGTTTCCCCATATGAGCCGAAGAAAAAAAATAGCTGGCACTGCCAAATTTTTGGAAGGGATTGCGCTTTCTCACAAGTCAGGTACCGTGGACTTAGCTGAGCAAGAGAAGAAAGTAGAAGCAGCAAAGATCCAAGCACTAATGATAGTGAGGCCAACATGGGATGACTATCAAAATGTCCCTGATAAATATGTACTCGGCAGGCCTCTACTGAGTAGGGAACGACTCCAAAAGCTCCCGCCGGGTATAAAAAGATTTCATGACTGGTACATGCGAGCGGCTCAAGTCAGGGTCAACGCAATCCAAGTAAATATACCACCAGCTGCTTTCAAAAGTGAACGAGATACGGCTTTCGTTACTTTTGAGGACATATGGTTGATGATGAACCTTAAGCGGCTCGACGTTCAGCTCGTCACGCTATTTGCATTGTAAGTGTACCTCTCTTACTAACATGAACTTCGTTTATTATTATTGACTTCTACTAAGATTGGTTTCTATCTTGTGCCTTGCAGAATGCAATATGATCAAGACGAATTCGTGTACGGTCCCGGACCAAACAAGAATTAATTCAAATGGACTGGGTACCTAAGCCCAAAAAATATGTGAGAATGAGCACACCTTCCGAATTGGTCACGACAACGATAAATTGAAGGGGTTATCAAAAAAAGACGCTAAAAGGAGAGTAAAAAATCTGGAGAAGGATCATGAGACTAAATACGCCACCTACATAGGCCATGCGCTGCTCCAGTATAAAAACAGGGAAGTCGTAGTTGCCCCTTATAACTTTAGGTAAGTATGGGTCATATATATACATCAGCTTAAGTATCAGTTTATATAAATGCATAACAACTCGGTTTTAATCGTGCACAGCGACCACTGGATATGTTGCTTCATTTATCCTAGGGACGGAAGGGTGCTGGTATTTGACTCTACTGACTACGCACCTGAAAGATATGCAAAATTCCAAACCATTATAGAACAATAAGCCGACAAAATGTAGCATGCATCTTTTAATCGATGAGAGTTTAAGATTGCTGCTAACTGATTCTTTTTGAGATCATAAATGTTATAGATTTTATAAACTAAGAGGTGGAGTGTTTGATGAGTCTATGAAGAGGGAGGAAATAAGATTTTTTCACAAGTGGCTGGTATGTAAATTTATGAATCAATATCATGCATATTACATATAAGATGTTATTACAAGTAAATAATTGTATGCAATTTATGTAGTGCCACAAGCAACCAGTCGGTTATTTGACTGTGGATTCTACACGTGCGAGTTCATGAGAACGGCCGGACGGTACATCAGGAACCCTAATAAGGTACCACTAATAGTAATGTTTGTATTTATATCGTTAACAATGCAAATTTACTTAGATACATGGCAATATATATAATGCTTACAAACTTCCTTTTCAGGCATATCAAGAATCGAAGTCCGAAACCTTCGACGACCTAACTCTGTAGGCATAATTGAGGATCTCTGCTCATTTATCATGAGAGAAATTATTCCTATAGAGGGAAAATATCACCACAAAGAAAGCCCCTTAGCGAGGCCGAGTTCGAGCGCTAAGAGAAATTAGCGCCTGAAATTAAGTCGAAATGATTATTAGATTCCTCTCCACTCAGTAAATTTTATTATCACATGGTGGCGAGAAAACAATTTTGATGTATACAATGTGTGATGTAATTAAATTGTTAATAATATATATATATAAGTATTGTATAGTATAATTACTTTTTGTTGATGTATTTCTCATAATTAAATAGCCTTTGTATTGATTATAGTAAGAGAGAAAGAGGGGGGAGAAGGGAGGAAGATGAGGGGGGAGAGGAGGGAGGGAGGAAAAGAGGGAAAGAGGAGGACAGAGAGGAGGGAGGGGAGAGAGGAGAGGGCGTGTAACAACCCGAATTTTTACATAACACAAAAATCCTAACTACAAAATTTTTGTTTAAATAACCCATGCTTGTTGAGTGGCATTTAGAATAACCAACCCTAGCTTGCACTATAAAGAACCCAAATATAATTTTTCCATTATCATATGCATGTCTATGTTCCCACATTTGCTATTATCACGTGTAATAAGGATCTTGCTTTGTTAAATATTTACAAACTGTATAATAACATGAAGCATGAGTGATTTGAATTTTACTTGGATTTTTTTATGTTGCGCTAAGAATAACTAAATAAAAATAATAAATATAAATAATTAATGAAGGATCATTAATTATTTAACCTAATTAAAACCTACACCACATATGTAAATATTAGTGTATTTTTAATAATATATATGAACATATATGCTACTACTAAATATATATATCCCAATATATCGGAAATGCTTCAAACACTACCTAAGTACCCTGCTGGACCCCACCTTTATAACTAGTCCCTAATTACCAAAGCTAACCAAGGTTAAACACTAATGATCTAGGACATAAAATGGGAAAGAATAGAAATAGGAAAGGAAATAGAAAGAAGAGAAAGCAGCCCAGCCAGCCACGGAGCCCAAGCGGCCTGCTACCGCTTCTCCCTCCTTTCCCGTCCTCCCACACGCCACTATATGGGCGGCCCATCGGCAGCCGGCCGCCCAGCGCGTGCGAGGAAGCGCCCAGCGCGAACCTGTCTCCCCCCGCACCGCCCGGCAGATGGGGCCCGGCTGTCGGCGCCACCCCATTCTTCTTCCGCGCGCCGCCATGCCGCTCGGCGACAACCGCGCCCGGCGAGGCTGCCGCGCTCACCCACGCTTCTCGCCGCCTTGCCCGAATTCCCCCACTGCCTAAGCGGGACCCACGGGTCACGCAAATCGCGTTATTTGGACCCCCCTCACGCACGCATGCCGGCGCCCGGTTCTGCTGCCGTGTCCCGCCTGCCTGCCCCCTTGCTTCCTTGGCCGCGAAGGTAAAATTAGTGCCAGCGGCTGCCAATCGGGACCGCCCCGGCGCAAGAGCAACCCGCTAGCGCTTCGCCTGCCGGCCGCTCGATCAACTTTCGAGCAGCGCGATCACCGTCCGTCGAGCTCCATTAGAGACCCGCCCGGCTATATAAGCCCAACCAGAGCCCCTAGGGCTTCCCAATCGATCGTCGCCATTCGGTGGCACCCTCTACGCCCTGCCAAACCGTGAGAGAGGGACGAGAAGCGGGGGAGAGGAAGGAGGAGCCACCGGAGCCCCGCCGGAGCTGCTGCAGCCGCCGGACTTGGAGGAGACGACGTCGATCGACCACCGCGACGTCGGCACGGCACGGCGACAACTCGGCACTGCACCAAATCGCCCTGCACCGCTAGCCTAACTTCCCCAGCACCAAGGTGAGCCGTCGCCCCCTTTTCCATGGCGCTCCACCATTGGAGCGCGTAGGCGAGAGCCATCGCCGGCTCTGGACACCGCCTACACACACGCACAGCGCTTGACCAGCCCCCAGCCAAACAGCATCGGTGCCACGGGCACCCACAAGAACTGGACCACCATGTCACCGCCGCGGCCAAGCTACGTCGCGGCGAGCCGCTGCACCGAGCCGCCGTTCCAACGCCATTGGACCCCGGAAGGACCCTAGAACCCTTGAACCAAGCTCGCCCCACTGTGGAACAAGCCATGCGCGCGCTGTTACCTAGAGAAGACCCAGGAGACGACCCCGTGATCAATGCCCGCCGCCGCTGCCACGTTCTGGGGCGCAGTCATGCCTCCGCGGAGCGCCATCGTGCCGCCGCCGTTCCCACCAAACCAGACCGCCTCGTCGTGTAATCAAAGGCCGACGAGCTTCGCTATGAGCCACTGAACCGAACCGAACCAAAGCAAGGCTAGGCACCACACCTAACCCCGTGAGCTGCGCCGCCGGAGTTCTGTCGTGGACGCCGGACGTGCAGCTAGCGCCGCCGTGCGCTGCCATGTCGCTGCCACCATTCTCACTGAATTGGGCCGCCGTGCGCTACGTAGACAAGCTGTAGAGCTCCGCCACGAAGTCCTGAGTCAAAACCATGTAGAGACCCAGCCTGGACGTCTCTTCTGTTGACCGGCGGCATAGCCACCGAGCAGCAGGACCTCCGCCGCCGTCTCAGCATCAATTGGAGCGCCGCTGTCCAAATTGGTCACCGGCGCTGCCTTTAGTGTACACCAGGGACCTGCCTTTCCAAACAATAGCACCAATTAAGCCCCGCGCGGCTCGGAGCCTGGTTGCCACAGCACGCCGTCGCCGACGAGCCGCCACTGCCGCGGCTGGACTCACTAGACGCTCCGCTGGCCGCAACGAACACCTCGCCACAACCACCATAAACCCCCGGTGCCGTTGCGCACCTTATCCGAGGCCAAGGAGAACCGGAGCACCGCCGTCGCGTACGCTCGCCGCCGGTGGAAACGCCGCCGTTGCGGCCAGGTCCACCGGGAGCACTCTGTCGGCCTTAGAAGAGCCCGCCGAGATCACCGTGACCCCCTAGTGCCGTCGCACCCGTGAAACAAAGCCGAGAGCCACCAGAGCCACTTGCACACGGGCTCACCGCCAGTGAGCCGTGTCGCTGCAGAGGAAGCAGAGGAGGAGGAGAATAGAGGTGGGGCAGTCATACGCCTAGTCCACATGGACCGAGACAAGGGAAAGTAGCGTGGGCACGGTCTACCGTGCTCCACGTCTGTGGTCTATAGACCAACCACTGCTGTCCACCATGAACCGCCCGGCTGTACACCACGGCCCGAGTCCAGATCCAATGGCTAACGTGGCAACACCATAGGCCGACATGTGGCGGGCCGACCCTGCCCAAGCCCGACCCACCAGGCCCACTCTAGCCCACTAAGGACCCCCTGCTGACGTCATCATGACATCATGCTGACGTCAGCCCTACACAGGACGCCACCAGTGGCTGACACGTGTCACCCTGTGGATTTTTCGGCCCTTTTCTTTTTCAGAAAATAGAGTAAACTTCATAAATTCATAACTTCTTCATACGAACTCCAAATTTGGTGAACCAAATTTCTAAATTCATCTAAAATCGAGATCTACGCATTAGAGCCATGTTTGAGTGCATTTGGATCTTTTTGTAATTTATTTGTTCTTTGTGCCCTCTATAGACGTCGCTGACGCGACCGTTTTTCTACCGTTTCAGAGTCAGAGGAGGAACGTGCCGAGTACGATCGTGACTACAATGAGGAATTGGGAGACGATCGTTCTGAAGGTGCCACATTCCACCCACTTCTCGTAGATCCCATTACGCATTGCAAATGAATAGTACTGCTAGTGCTTTATTTACTGTTGCTATCACCTGATTAGGGTTGCATGGTAGTATTTCTTGATTACCATTATCTTGACGCAACCTTCCCCCTGCTCACCCGCTGTTAGACTAGACACACGCGCTTGCTATCATGATTACTACTTGATCTCTTCTACGCTTTATATCTTAATGTGATGCGTGGTGGAAACTGTTATATATATATGACTAAGGCACGTGGTGCCAACCTAAACCTGATGGATGGTGAGTGTGCTGTGTGTGTCTTGGGTGAGTGGAGGGTGAGGGTCATGTCGACCGAGCTGGAATGTGTGACGAGCTTGAGGCGAGTATTGCGTGTGATGTGACCTGGGCATCCTATGAGATGAATACCTGTGGCGGGTATATGTGATGTGATGTGTGAGGTGGGATCACGGGTGTGAGCTTTGTTGAGAGGTGGAGCCTAGGGCGGGGGTGCTTTGTGGTGGCACGTAAAATGGTAAACCTGATGAAGTCCAGCTTGGTCAATCCTAAGGACTTACTAGTATCCAGACTCACCGGAAATCCTTTGCATACCACTCGCTCTCTTGTGATGGGAGGGACGGTTGGACTACTTGGTATGAGTGATGCCATTACTGCTAGGTTGCGAGGTGATAGAGAGGGCGGTATGGATGCCGGAAGTTCCTGTACCGTCCGAGTCGGCAGTACCACTTGTTGGGCCTAGTGCTGCCTCCCCGGTCTTAAGCGTCTTGGGTTCGCGGGGGGTGACCCAGGGCTAAGTTGTAGGATGGCATCAGTCTATCAAGCAAGCAGCCGGAATTTGCCTAGACAATGCATGGTCGAGGATGGCTATCTTATGGGTATGTGAAACCTCTGCAGAGTGTCATGGTTGATCGATCGATACATATACCGACTTGTCGGTTATGGACCTTTCCTGGGAACTGCTTCACTAGATAGGATATGTGTCCTTCTTTTCTCCCCCGTGTTGTGAGATAGAGCCGGTCGAGGACCGATGAGGCAGGCTGAGTGGGAGTTGGCCTATCAACACGAGTGAGATGAGATGTGGTGGATGAGGTGGATGGGTGGTATGGGATGGATGGATGGATGGATGGATGGTGTGTGGATATGGTGTTAAACTTAAACTATATATATACTTATACTATACATGACTGATATTGCATAGGAAACCACTGACCAAATATAGGTTCTCTTGTATAGCCTTATTGCATCCGGTTTCACAAAGCATTGCAAAGCATAGGGTGGAAATGTGGCGGTACATATCGGACTAATACTTTGGCACGCAGGATTCTCGAGGGAGGCTTACAACTCCGAAGGATTCGATGGTTAGGGGTTTCGTCGCTACGCTCAAGTCGTTGGATAGAAGTTGCTTCCGCAGCCTCAAGCTGTTCGATTGATGCTACTACGTGAATCGCGCTTTGTTGGCGTTGTAATAAGTTATTGTAAACCCTTCTATTTGTACTCTATTATCGATGTATGGATTTGATTATCGATTTGGAATATGGGTAATATGATTTAAATGGTTGTATTACACTTCGATTGTGTGGATTTTCCCTTCGTGGAAAATTGGGTCGTTTCAGGGCGCCAATTCAAAAAATTAAAATTCAAATGAATTTTGGTGGGAAGACATTACCACTGGCGGTTCACCTAAAGAAACCGCCTATGGAAATGTCATTTCCACTGGCGGTTCCTTATGTGAACCGCTAGTGGAAATGCCATTTTCACCGGCGGTTGCTTATGTAAACCGCCTGTGAAAATGCATTTCCACAGGTGGTTTTAAGCAACCGCCGGTGAAAATGCAACATTTTCACTCGGCCTCTAGCACAAGCGGTGGGCCAAAAACGCCCGGTGTTATGGCGTCTGGAACCGCCTGTAAAAAGGTTTTGTGTACTAGTGGACGACGTAGAGGGGCAGCCATGTCCGTGAGCACCGAGGGGGAGAGGAGCGAGCATGGGGCCTCCATGAGGAGCACTGAGGGGGACCGGGTGGAAGAGTGAGGATTTGTTGGAGGAGCGAGCGAAAGGCTAGGCTGGACGGAGGACCAGCGAGCAGAGGAACATCGCAAGGGTGGTGACCAGACTTGCCCATGGGCCTAAGCCAAACCTGGCCACAGAAAAATGGAAAGCAATCTCGTTTTTCCGTAGCCTAGCTAAGGCCTCTAAAGTGGTTTAGCTGAGCCTGGATACAAGGTATCTACGGGCAACCAAACAGCTAGATATTAGCCTTGAGAAGCCAGGCCAAGCTTTGGCCACCCCACCAAATAGACTTGTAGATGCTGATGTCGTTGTTGCCATCTGAAGTTGTGTGTGCGTGATGCTCCCACTCGCCGAGTGTCGTCGCAGCTGTAGTTTCTCTGTCCACACTCTACAGTGCTTAGACTGGCCACCAGTTGTATATATGGTGCCGACTGTAATGGAAAACCACCTGGAGAGACCAAATGGCGGCCAGGACATTGTTAAACCATTTGGTACCTTGCGTAAAATAGCTGCACCAGATGCCGTAAAACAGCTTCAGCAGATGGATTCGACACGGTTGACTATAGATTCAGAGCCGCTGGCACAATTGTTCCCCGCCCTCGCAAGAACAGCATATGCCACTTTCCCATTGCCTCAAATTCCCATGCCACATGTTCCCCCGCGCCCTCGCTCCCTCTTTTCCTTTTTGTCTCATCCTCTTTAGTCTTATTTGCTCATTTGCTCATGCTAACACTAATATATTCACTAAAAGAGGCGCTATCAAGTGTTCAGAGAGTATTGCTCATTCAAGTGTGTGGCGCCATATTTATATGGCCATTGGTATGGGTTTGGTATGCAACTAATTTATACTTGTTATTCTTGTTTCGCCAAAAAAATCACTAAGAGGATCTCTCTGTATTTTATGGGTCGTACTACTCAGTACTAATAAGCGCAGGCGTGCTGGTATAGATTTGCATACAAAATAGATAAATGTGCAATATCACACAAGGACAAGAATTCAGAGAAATATCACTTTATTCGTTCATTTGAGAATTACAAAGTACAATCCCACTTAAATAAATATTTGCGCCGAGTTCCATTTGACAATCAGAGGATTGTGTGGCTTCTGATTCCTAGGGCCTCTAGAGGCCTCTAGCTAATTAATTACTTCCGCAGCGTTGGGCTGCAGAACACCTCCGATTAAGCTATGTCGATGGTCATCATTGTCATCTCTAAACAAATAAGAGTTGTCTCCAAAGTATATGCACAAGAACAAATGAATGGAAATGGTGAAGTGCTAGAGCCTCATTGGCCTCTACCAAAGATTTCTGGCCTCGTCGTGTGGATTCCATAATGAAGTCAAGTGTTCGGCCTCGTCAGTCATGAATAAATAATTCCAGCCCCACTGGTTGCGGAAAAGAAACATTCCAGCCCTCGTTGGTCGGGGAAGAAAATAACTTCACATGACAGTGTGGAAATATGGTGTGGTGGTTTTAAGATTTGTGCTCATGGATACTCTTGAGATTTCTCCTTGTGTGAGTTTCAGAGATCACTGGCGCGACACCTTTGTCATGACTTGCATGTGCTTCATGTAGCTAAAGATGACCTCTCAGCATCATGGAGCTGTACGATAAAGTAGCCCAGCCCATCACTTATCTAACTTCTTGTTCTAATTTCTTGTACACGTTCGTATAATTGAAGGTATAGCCTGCATGCATGGTACTGTATACTTCTACTTGCTTGTTGCTTCTTTATTTGCTTTCTAACGTATAATGTACAAGTATAGAGGTACATATTTCTTGACTGCTATATTTTTAAACCCTCTCTAGCCTATTCTCTTGATCCTGATTGGTTGAGAGCTCAAAGATGATGTCATCAGAGGAGTCCCCGGCTCTCCACCTGCATGCAAGAGATGCCGGACGGTGACGGCGGCGTGGCCTCCGGCGGTAGCCATGTTGAGAACACCAGCGGTCAGCCTGCGGGCCGAGGGGGACGCACCTACGTCGAGGTTGTCTCCCGGCCGACACCAGGCCTCGCATTGCCACGCCGAAGCCGCACCCGGCGTCGGCAGCGGCCGCAACCGAGGGGCGCCTAGTCCAGCCGAGGGCACCGGTCGTGCCTGCCCCTTTTTGCGCCATGCCTCCCGGCAGTGGCGGCGCCTCCCTGGATCGCAAAGGCGGGGGCGGCGCCACCGTGGACACCGGGGAGGCCGCCGCCGCCCCAGCCCAGGAATGGAGGGCCACCAGCGGGTGCTGTCCCTTTGACGCGGGTTTGGCGGCCTAAAGCGTCAAGCACGCTAGGGCCAGAGCCACACGCCCCTTCGGTCGCCCTCCCAGAACACACCCATGCCACCGTCGGCCGCCCCTCCAACAGCGTCGCCGATGACCAGCCCAGCAGCCAATGCACCGAAGTCCTCGTTGGTCTTGACAAGGAAGAGAACACAGAGCCTCCAAGCGAGGGCGAGCAGCAGCGGCAGGATCCACCGCCGGCAACCTCAGTCGGCACCATCGCGTTTCAGACCGTCGACTCGACAAACCCGACACTGGTGGGCACGCCGTCCAGCCAGGAGCCCCCTATCGCAGGCAAGCCATCGAGCGCCCCGTCCGCCGTAGGGCCGGTTTCGAAGGACGCTCCGGCATGCCATGACGACCGCTTGACACCTGGGGACGTGGACGACTGCTGCTCCCCCCCACCGGGGTTCGAGCAGCGGCAGCGAGAGCCCCACCCCCTCGCATCGCCCGGGATACAGGCTGCACAAGGGGGTGAAGCCCAGCCCGGCACCGCCTTTGCTTGATCTCCCGCACCCGAAACCCCGGCGGGCGCCCCGGTCGCTACGCCGCCGCCCACCGCTGGAACAAGCGGGCTCCCGAGAGCAGGTCAGGCCTCCCCGGGAGGGGCCTCCAACAGGAGCGACTCCGCGGGTCAGAGGACCTCTACTAGTCTTCGCCTGAGGAAGTTCCGACAGCGTATCCTGCGCAAGAACGCCTCGCCTCTGTTGCCGCCAATCTCCCAGGCAACGCCACAGGCCAGGTTGTCGACACGGAGCCGGAGAATTGCCGCGCCACCCCTGTCAAGGCTGCCAGTTTTCAAGCGCGGGGAGTTCCTCGTCATGAAGCGCATGGGCTACTTGAGGGCGCGGACAAAGCCAACACGGCGGCGAAGAAGGCATACGATAGCATTTTCGTTGACAAGCTCTCCGAATCGCACGCCGAGGCTATCGGGGTGCTGTTCCCCGACCCGTCAAGACCGACACGACGGAGGGGCCGCGGGGGCTCGCGACGCCTAAGCGCCCCCGAGGCTGGGGCGGCTGTTCCACGTTGTTTAATTTGCGAGTAATAGCTTTCGTGCACGGCGCTTAGGGAAGAGAGAGCAATTTGTACAACATGTAAACCCCGAGCGCATCCTTTGAACAATGTACTAAACACCCCTTTCTTAAATGCAATGATGCGCAAATCTTTTGCGTATTCGAGAAAAAAATAAAGCTCTCATTTATTTCCCCTTTTGAAATAGAAAAAAGTCATAGCTCCTAAAGCAAGTATTGTAATTAAAATCTAATTGCACCATAGTGTTCCTCGTAATAAATTTTTTCAAAACAAGATCTCACATGAATATATTTCGATAACTTTTTTGCAAAAATTCAAACCGTTTCTAAGAAAAAATTATTTGTAAGAAAAAATCTAGCAACATTGCATATCATATGGATTACATGTGGTCCTCCAAAACATGCGTATAGATGAGATTTGCGTGATGTACAGTTCAAATAATCTATACCATGTCAATAGATACAACCTCCGCAATTGACTCATAGTTTCGACCATTATAAACTTCTTATATTTTTACGTCATACCCGCAGCAACGCGTGGGGCATCCTACTAGTTCTCATAACACCGCACTTTGGAATTTGTACGTGTCTTTGTACACATATATGTCGGGCAATGCAATTAATTATTTTATTCAAGAGTTTATCATGGGCTTAGTTCATTTGGCAAGCCACATG
Organism: Chrysopogon serrulatus; assembly: GCA_015844335.1. Lineage (NCBI taxonomy): Eukaryota > Viridiplantae > Streptophyta > Magnoliopsida > Poales > Poaceae > Chrysopogon > Chrysopogon serrulatus. The sequence goes on from JADLZL010006437.1 coordinate 20,945, forward strand.
ACAAAGGGCGCTTAGATGGGCTATACATGTATGCCCCCACCAAGTTGAGTTCATTCGATGAAAGAGGATGCTAGGGACTCCACTTGGTGCAATTAATTTTAATAGCCTAGTTTTATCTCAACGAACCTTCCTTTTAGGTGCGCTGTGTTTTGTTGTTGCAGATAGATACGCGGGAACCAGAGGATAAACTCGAGTTGGCGCGAGATGCGCGGCCATCTCCTGGACAACCGGCTCAACAACTTTGCTGCGCTTTCTGCAGCGAGTTTGTTATCTATGTCGCGTCGGGTGAGACGACTCTGTATCTATATATAAATACAGGTAGTATTGCACGAGTTCACCATTAGTACTGGTGCTATTTTCCCGTGCGCTGGTCGTTTTCCCAACTGGCCGCGGATCACTTCACCACGGCCCTACAATCGTTATATGATCGATCGGGCCATGACCGTGAAGATCATGATCGAAAGGCCATTTCGTCTGGCAACCATCGCTGTAGCCTTAGATCACCCACTCGTCATGATGGTGATCGAAAGGCCGCGTTCACTCTGCTGATGGCTGAAGCAGGGGCTCTTTCACTGGCAGCAACAATCTCCAATGTTCTTTGTCTGCAGGAAGCAACATTCCTTTCCATCAAATGAAACGATGGTTAACATCCTGAATGGCCGTCTCAGGCAAACTGAACCATCGATATAAGACCTTTCACAGCTGCTTGTAGATATCAAAACCAAAGCAAGGTCCATTGAGTCCTCAAGGTTAACAGGAATGACAATGTAACAGCTCACAACCTTGCTTCTGCCTTCTAGTGCAAGGATCTCCCGTGTATCTCCTCTCAGGTTGTCCTGCTCAAATCCAGCACATGTCTATGTGCCCCTTTAGATTTCTTTTCTTCGAGTCTACTTGGAGGCCTTTCTCCATGATCGATGTAATTTGTTCTTGATCCATAAAAAAAATATCATGTTATTCGGAACATGTAGATGATGCTGATGCCGTTGTGGCCATCTGAAGTTGTGCGTGCATGCTGCTCCATCCCACTCGCCGAGCGCCGTGTCGCAGCTTCAGTGTCTCTGTCCACTCTACAGTGCTCGGATTGGCGCTGGTTGTATGCATGGTGCCGACTGTAATGGAAAATAACCTGGAGAGACCAACTGGCGGCCAGGACGTTGTTAAACCATTTGGCACCTTGCGTAAAATGGCTGCGCCGGATGCCGCAAAGTAGCATCAGTGGATGGGCTCGACTAGGTTGACTACAGATTCGCAGCTGCAGGCACAAGAATAACATATGCCACTTTCCCATTGCCTCAAATTCCTACGCACCACATGTCCAACCCCCCCCACGCGCTGCCCCTCCTCTTTTCCTGTTCTGTCTCACCCTCTTTACTCTATTTGCTCACAGTAACAGTAATATATTAACTAAAAAGAAGAGGCGCTATCTTGCCATCTGTGACTTGTTCAGAGAGTATTGCTCTTCTGCCATATTTATATGGCGATTGGTATGGGTTTTATCGATTGCTAGGCAACTAATTATACTTAATCTATAAGACTGTCATAGTTATTTTAACAGCATATGAGATAATTTTGCTAGAAATAAATATGTATGGTCCATTAGGGGATATTAAGTGGTAAAAAATAGGAGGCTACACCCCCTTTCTTCATAAAAAATAGGAGGCTACACTGGCGGAGCCATGCGAGAGCCATAGGTGGCCATGGTCCCACCTTGCCTCCGTAATTTTTGAAGCTCACAAGTCTCCGAGCCCTGCATGTCTCTGAGCTCTACCTATCCCTTGCTCTCCTGTACGTCATTGTATGTTTGTCCGCTCAGTAGAGATGCACAACGGGCACAGCCCAGTAGGGCCCGTCGGGCCATGCCACTGCAGTCCTTAGTACCGGGCCGATGACCTAGGCATGGCTAGTCTTGCCACTTTCTATGCCGGCCTGGCCCGGAAAACACAAATTTTAGCAGGCTGTGCTGGCCTGAGGCCCGCATCCATCCATGCCATTGAGCACCCATGCTGAAGAGGGAGGAGGTAAGAGGAGATGGAGCTGCGGCGACACCCAGCGCTGGAGAGGGAGGGAAGAGGAGACAATCACGAGCTGGTGGCACGCCCACATCCGATGTCTGCAAGCAGACGGATCTTGGTCACACCACCGCAGGCACCACAGCCGGATCTTGCCAAGTAGAAGGTGCTCGAGGCCAATGGCGACACATGGAGGAGGCTAGAGCGTAGGGTGCTGGAGCCATCGGCGGCGCAAGGAGGAGGCTGGCATGTCTTTGTTGGGGCTAGCACCTGGCAAGTGGCAGAGGGAGGAAGGAAGGGAAGCTGATGATTCGTCGCGATGACGAGAGACGAGGAGGCGAGCTGGGCCCAAACTGCAAACAATATAGCAATAGTGTCGTACTGCTCCCATCGCTCAATTAGCCGGCCTGTAGTCGATTGGTTAGCCTATTTTCTTTGTTTCTGCTGCTACCTCATCGTCTAAGCCTTGTTGATTCTTCCATCACCTAGTATGGTAGCTAATTCTATAGTAGCTAATTCTTCCATCACCTAGTATGGTAGCTAATTCTGTAGTAGCTAATTGAATAATATTTTGTTGCCAATCAAGATGTTATGTTGCTTTTTACAGAACCTTTTATGCTCGGATATTTTGTTATCAATTGTATTTTATATAGTGTGGCAAAATAATTAAGAACTGAGATTGATTTCTCCCCTACTAGTTTTCATATGCATTCAGTTGGCAAATTGCCGGCCCCTTCCCCTCCCCTGCGTTTCACTTCAGGCTCCGCAACTGGTCTTAAAAGTATCAAAATTTTCATCTGGCCGATTCTATTGGGTCCAACTATAAGTCCACTTACTCGGGCCGATGGGCTCTGCTCGCCTTATATGGCCCAAACACACACTCCTATCTTCTCTCATATAGTACCGCCGCTCCAACCAAAGGATGAGATGACACATGAATTGGACCCAAGACAGAGCGACGAAGATGTCAAACAAGCACATGAGGCCAAAATTTTTTTCCTCCCAAGTCATTGTCGCTCAAGCTCGAGGACAAGGCACCACTTGAACCACATTATCATGTAGTTCGAAACAGGCAGATGGTGATGCTGTCATGCTATGGCCATTTGAAGTTATGCGCGCCTGCAAAAACGAGCGGGCTTCTGCCACTCACGGAGCGCCGTCGCAGCTGCTGTGGCCAGACTCTAGTGGCTGGCATGCTTTCCTGCAGTATGGCGCCAACTTTATAACTTGTCACTCCTGGGCTCAGAAATTTGCCTCTCCAAAGGTCGACTGTGATCTAGAGCAGAATCAAGAACATCATATGCTTATTTTTCCCGATGTCTCAAATTCCCCCGCCTCATGCTCTTTTCTTGTTTTCCAGTTCTATGGCTTGCATTGCTCTTATTTGTTAATGCTAACACTAATATAGGAGTATATATATTCAAGGCCATGTGTCGCATGTCTAGAGATAGGAATATTGCTCATGCAAGGTGTGGTGACATATTTATACTGGCATTGGTACTGGTTTTATTGATTGGTAGGCAACTTATTTATGTTTATTCTGTGAGATAGTTAGTTGTGTGGTTCTTGAAAAAATGTAACGTCCATCGAGAGCCATTAATTAATAAGTGGTAAAAAAAAAATATGAGGTTCGTCTGGCCTACTCAATTGGGCTCAATTATATCACGTTCTGTGCTCTCCGTCTGTAAGCTTAGTTGCACACATCCTCTTTTGGCTTTGTTTGGCTGCACACAAATACACCTCAATCCATACAGTTTATGAGGGATTACAGTGTAATTTGAACTAAAATACACCTCAATCCCCTCCAAACCGTATGGATTGAAGTGTATTTAGGTGCAGCCAAACAAGCCCTCAATGGGATTTACTGGCTGCTCAGAATGCTGCTTGGGATCCCTGGCCAATTCCCCAGCAGCCGTAGGTCCCTAATCAGAACAATGTTGATATGGAGATAGATCTCAACAATGAGCCTCCCATTTCTAACCCACAGGAAGTAATCATCAACCCAGCGCATGCTCCTGATATTCAGACCGGTGAATTCCTTGAACTAAAATGATCTGATGGAAGAAGCTAATGCAGAGGTCATGCAGTTGATACGGCAAAATCCAGGTTTTGATCTAAACCTGAATGCCTTACCCGATGGCCCAGAAGCCTAACATGTGGTTATAGTCCCTCCCATTGTCCTCCTGCAAGAGCCTATGATAGAAGAAGAGATCCCATTACTTACACTTGATAGATCCCAACAGTCATGGTTCAGACCCTATTCAGATTGAAAGTTTCTTCAACCAGAACTCTTGTAGCACTTTCGTTTGTATTTGGTAAATATTGTCCAATCGCGTACTAACTAGGTTCAAAAGATTCGTCTCGTGATTTGCAACAAAACTGTGTAATTAGTTATTTTTTTACTAACATTTAATACTCCATGCATACGGGTAGAAATTGATGTGATGGAGAGAGAGTGGAAAAACTTGCAACTTGCAGGGTAACTAAACAAGGCCTCACATAGAAAACAATCCTGAAAATAACTATCTCAATGTGGGGGCTATTGTTTTAAGAGAGGAATGAAAACAATCCTGAAAATAACCCAAGAACAGCAGGCCTTGGATCTTTCTTTTCCTCTCCAACACAGAGGTTGGCTCTCCATGTACAAGCTCAAGTTGACAGCGTTCACTCTGTGCTGATGGCCGAAGTAGGGGCCCTTTCACAGGCAGCAAGAATGTCGAATGTTCTTTGCCTGCAGGAAGCAGCATTCCTTTCTGATAAATGAAACGATGGTTAACATCCTGAATGGCCGTCTCAAGCAAGCTGAACCATGGATCATAAAACCTTTCACAGCTGATTTGAGATATGAAAACCAAAGCAAGGTCCATCGAATCCCCAAGGTCAACAAGAATGATAATGTCTGCACTAGGGGGATGCTGCCACTTGCCAAGCGCCGTCACAGCTGCAGTGTCTGTACACACTCTACAGTGCCCGGATTGGCCACGGTAGCCAGGGCGTTGTTAAACCATTTGGCACCATGCGTAAAATGGCTGCACCGGATGCTGTAAAATAGCTTCACTGGATGGACTGGACAGTGGACACAGTTCTCACTATAGATTTGCAGCCGCAGGCACAAGAATAGCATATGCCTTTTTTCGGGTGCCTCAAATTCGCATGCCACATGTTCCCCGCCCCACTCCCTCTTTTCCTCTTCTGTCTCATCCTCTTAGTCTTATTTGCTCATGGTAACACTAATATATATTCTCTAAAACAAGAGGCGCTATCTAGACGTACTAGCTTGTTCAGAGAGTGTTGCTCATTCAAGTGTGAGGTGCCATATTTATATATATGGCCATTACTATGGCTTTTATCGATTGGTAGGCAACTAATTTATTCTTAATCTATGAGATTGACATGGTTTTTTTTAACAAAGTATGAGATAATTTTACTGGAAAAAATATGTACGGTCTATTAGGGGATATTAAGTGGTAAAAAATAGCAGGCTACACTGGCGGAGCCACATGAGAACCATAGGTGGCCATGGCTCCCCATTGCCTCCGTAATTTTTGAAGCTCACAAGTCTCTGAGCCTTCTCCCTCACTCCCATATGCCATTGCATGTCAGTGCACTCGTTGAGATGTGCAATGGGCCCATGCTAGGCATGGCCCAGTACGGCCCGTCAGGCCACTAAGCCATGCCGCCGCAATTCTTAGTGTTTGGCTGATGGCCCAGGCATGCCCTGTTGGGCCACTTTCCATGCCAGGCCGCCCTAGAAAGAACAACTTTTAAGTAGGCCATGCCGGCCGAAGGTCCGCATCCATGCCACTGAGCACCCACGTCGGAGAGGGGCGAGGAAAGAGGAGTCGAAGCTATGGCAGTGCCCATGCTGGAGAGGTAAGGAAGAGGAGACGGTGCGAGCCAGTGGCACGCCCACGTTCGTCGTCCGCAAGCCAACATATCTTGGTCATACCACTGCAATCACCATGGCTGGATCTAGTGAAGTACAGGGCACTTGATGCCAACGCCAACTTGTGGAGGAGGCTGTCGTGTAGAACACTCAAGCCATCGACAGTGCAAGGAGAAGGTTGGCGTGTCTTTGTTGGGGCTAGTACCTGGCAGATGGTGGAGGAAGGAAGGAAGGGAAGCCGACGATGTGTCATGAGGATGTGAGAGAAGGAGGTGAGAAGCACCCTAGCCTCATGACTCGTGAGCTGCAGAGGGAGGAAGGGAAGCTGCGATGTGTTGCAGTCTATTGCCCAAGTTTGGGGTACAAATATGGTACGGTTAGGGGTGTATGTTGGCCTATTGGGCTATAGCATAGATGTGGCCTATTAAGCTGATATCGGGCCTAGTACCGGCCCGAGGCTATTACACAAGCCATACTATGTTGTCCAAGGTGCCTGGGGAGTGACCCACACATTGTCCTATACATGGGGCCATGGCCATGGCCCTGTTGCTCATCAGGCTATGCCATGCTTGTGCAGGGCATACATGTTATGCTTTGGGCTAGGTCGTCGTGCCTCAAGCTGCATGTACATATATAGCGCTAACCACTGGGCCTAAGCTGGTCATGGCCCCCACACCACAAACAACACGGCAATAGTGCGGTAGTGCTCCTATGGCTCAGTTAGCCTGTAGTCGATCCATTAGCCTATTGTCTTTGTTTCTGCTGCTCTACATCGTCTGAGCCTCTTGTTGATTCTTCCATCTACCTAGTATGCGTACTATAGAAGTAGCTAATTGAATAATATTTTGTTGTCAATTATGATGTTCGCTCTGTTTGCTTCTTTTATCAGTCGGGCTTATCAGTTATTTAAATAGTATTTTTCTCACACCAAACCAGCTGACTTGTCTTATTAGTCGGCTTATATCATCAGCAGAACACCCCGGTTATGTTGCTTTTTACTGAACCTTTTATGCAATAATATTTTATTATCAATTGTATTATACATACCGTTATCAATTGTCTTATCAACCTACTTATATCACCTGCAGAACACCCCTCTTTCTCTTCCCTATATTTCACTTGAGGCTTCGCCACTGGTGCTGAATGTATCAACATTTCCATCCATAAACCCAGTAGTTCATACCCACCTTGCCTTCTATAGCCCACAAGCACCCAGTCCATTCTTCTCTCGTATAGCACCACCGCTCCAACCAAAGCTGCATGCCTGCTAGGATGTCTTGGGCGTGGGGCAGGAACCTACATGCTTGCTATGTTTTTCTCTCTCCTTATCCCAGCTAGATGTAGCAGGTCAATAGTAGCATCAGGCGGGCAGCAGGAGCGTGTGGCTGTGGGTCTATCGCTGCTGTTCAGTTGGTCACAATAATTTCCTCTCACGAGCAGTCAAATTCAGCAGGAGCCGTCGCTGCTGTTCTTGATGGCAGTGAGCTGTGATAATTTCCTCTCATGAGCAGTCAAATCGGCACCAGCGGAAGAGGAATGGTGAAAGAGCACACACGCACGCTACGCTGAAAAGCCAGACTCCGGGGCGGGCAGCAGCAAAAGCAGGACGTCCGGACACGCTAGTGGCACTGGACATCCGGGCGCTAGATGTACTGTTTTTCTGTCAACCTAGTATGGTGACTATAGAAGTAGCTAATTGACGCCTTGTTCGGATGGCCCTTATAATTCCAACTTTTTCCCTCTCTCTCCATCACATCAATTTCTACCCATATATATGGACCATTAAATGTTAGTAAAAAAAATAACTAATTACACAGTTTAGTTGTAAATCACGAGATGAATCTTTTGAGCCTAGTTGGGCCACGATTGGACAATATTTACCACAAACAAACGAAGTGCTACAGGACTTTCTAATCTCTCTCCTCTCACAAATTGTTTCCCACATGTAAATAGTATTAAATATAAATTAAAAAAAATAACTAATTACATAGTTGGGTTGTAAATCACGAGACGAATCTTTTGAGCCTAGTTGGGCCACGATTGGACAATATTTACCAAATAAAAAAACGAAGTGCTACAGGAAAGGGTTGGAATTTTTCCAACCCCATCCGAACAAGGCGTGAGTAATATTTTGTTGTCAATCAACATGTTATGTTGTTTTTAGAGAACCTTTTATGTCTGATATTTTGTTATCTATTGTATTTTTATACACTATGACAGAATAATTATAAGTACTGAGATTATTTCGTTCCCTACACATGTACATATGCATTCAATTGACAAATTGCTTTCCCTCTATATATCACTTTAGGCCTCGCCACTGGTGCTGGAAGTATCAAACATTTCCATCTGGTCCATTCTATTGGGCCCAACTATAAGCCCACTAGTTCATACCTTGCCTGCCTTCTATATAGCCCACAAGCACCCACTCCTGTCTTCTCTCGCATAGCACCGCCGCTCCAACCAAAGAATGAGACGCCACTTGAATTGGATCAGAGGCTGCGCATTGAAGACGGCAAATGAGCACATGAGGGTGACAGTTTTCCCCTCCCACATCACCATGCCTCAAGCTCAACGACCAGGCACCACTAGAACAACGTTATCATGTTGTTCGAAACATGCAGATGGTGATGTTGTGGCCATTTAAAGTTGTGCGTGCATGCCTGGAAGAACTCACGGGCTTCGCCACTCACCGGCGCCGTCTCAGCCCACAGTGGCCACACTGTGTAGTGGCTGGTTTGGCCGCCGGCTGTATGGCGCCAACTTCATAACTTGTCACCCCTTGTCTCAGAAATTTGCCTCTTTGAAGGCTGACTCTGATCCGAAGCATACTCAAGATCCGCATATGCCTATTTCTGGGTGTCTCAAATTCCCACGTCTCATGCTCTTTTTTCTTGTTTTCCAGTTTTGTGGCTTGCTCTAATTTGTTTATGCTAACACTAATATAGGAGTATATCTATACCTAATAATAAAAAGAGGCAAAACTTTCAGCCAATTTTTTTGGTTCAGTAATTTTTTCGTCCAGCACTTTTTTGTCCAGCCGAAAGACAGATAATAAATCTCATGTTATCGTCTGATCTGATTAGTACTTATCGCTTCACCTACGGTAATCCTCTCGCGGTCAGCGCTACGCCGCCAGCGCACGAAGACGACGCCGCCGCCGCCCGCCCCCGCCCGCCCCAGCCCAGCCTCGTCGCCGCCCCGTCGTGCCCCCCCGCCCTGCCCCCAGCCAATGCGCGCAGCAACTTCCCCCAACGACGAGCGCGGCCGACGCTGCCCACGTCGAGGGGCCGTCGTCAACTGCTGCATCGAGAGACCAGCGCCACCGACTTCTTTCTCGATGACGGATCCTTCACCCGGCTTGCAGCGGCCACCCTGATCCGCCAGCTTGAGCCGTTGCCAAGCAGGTGCGGCTTGTGTCCTAGGTCTCCTAGGAAACCCTAGCCGTGGTCGTGCCAGCAAGAGCTGGAGGACGCTGAGGACGGGGGCCAAGGGCGATGACGTGCGCACGATGCAGGTGCTCGCAGAAAGAACGGCTGCTGCTAACATGGAAGAAATCTTTCGAAGCCAAGCTGGGAGGTCAGTTCCATTCATTCGATTCAATTTCTAAACTTTTTCGAGTTTTCTTCTTTCAATCAATCTCTGAACAACATTCTCTGTGAACTGCATTGGTTTGAATTCTTTTGGATGGAGTATGCATGCATTGGTTCAAATTCTTTGTATGACCTGCGAACTGCATTGGTTTGAATTGTTTGGATGGAATATTCAACAGTTCTCACTGACACTGAGTATTGGGCCTAATTGTTTAGGCACAGGCTGAGCAGATGAAATCCTGGGCGAAGCAGGACATGGCGAAGAGGATGTCGTCCCCAGACTGGTGCCATTTTTTTTTGAAACAGCAACTACCAATATATGTTAGACTGCCAGTTTTAGGCCTTTCTCATTAGCTAGCTCATCTGCAAATAGTGATGCTTGAACTCTTTGAGCAAAGGCCTGGGTGAAGTTTTCATAATAATATTAGTAAGTTTTCAAGCTAGCTTTTACAGTTTGGAACAGTTATAAATATGGAAAAAATGGGAAACCAGGAAACCGTGTCGACGATAAATTATGCCAAAAATTGGAGGGTCACAGTCTTCATTAATTGGTAAATAAATTGGATTGATGCCATTTCCATGTAAATATATCCAATTGTCATCTAGAATGGACAATTACTAAAAGATTTTCAAGCATATATCTAGAATGGATCTGAGTTGCTGTACAGTATAGATAATAGATTCAGCAATGACTGATAATAGATAGATTCAGCAATAACTGATAACCTATGGCTTCTGTGTGGGCCTTTCAGGAAGGTGAACCTGGCATTTTATATTCTGTTAGACGGATCACGGATGCATGTTTTTCTTTGTTGCTGGCTATACCTATACACACGTTACTATACTGCAGACTACTGATGTTGTAAACAGGTCACTCCGGTATAGCAAACCTGTACTTTGTTGTACATCTTTTCCCTTGTTCAAGTCACAGTTGTAAGACTGAAGATGCCTCATAAAATATATGCTACAAGTATGTTTTATTTTATTTCACAGTCGAAGCATGTGCAACTTGTGGTTCATTGGTTTTTACTCATTTTGTGGTGGACTAACCAGTTCCAATTACAAAGAGCTAAATGTCTTGTATGAGAAATATGGAGAGAAAGGTTTGTTCTTTGACTATTCTCATGCAGAATCATATCTGAAATAATATAAAAATACATGTTTATCAAAATGAATTTATCTCATTTTCCTTTCACTCTTACATGTAGGCCTTGAGATACTTGCATTACCATGTAATCAATTTGTTTGGTCAAGACCCAAGAGCCTAGAGTTACCTATTTTTATCAAAGTAAGCAATTTGACCTGTGAGCTTTTCTTTTGCAAGTAACTAACATATTATGAATTCAGAGTTTTCGATCATATATATTTTTTGGTTTTATATCGTAGCGCCCCTGGTTTAGGTCGGGTGCTAGCCTTCATTAATTGGTAAACAAAATTGAATTGATGCCATTTCCAATGAAATATATCTAATTGTCATATAGAAATAGAAAGCAGAACTACTCCAGTACCTAAATGTATTTATAAAACAAGGGAAATTCGAACAAGTTAGCTGCAACTTGCATTGGTAAGCTAGAAGCTTATATTCTATCTTATGGTCCAGTCTTTGTAAGGTGGTATGCTAGAAGCGAATTGCATAACTCAGTGTTGTTCTAAGTTCTGGTTGTACTTAGATATCTTTTTATTGCTCTAGAGGTAATATGCGTTGGCTCTTCTCTACATTCTATTGGGACCACAAGCTTCAAGGTAGCATTGTTAAAGAGAAGATGTCTGAAGTCTGAACCCAGTAAGAGCAGCTCCTGTGTTGGGTAGAAATCGAACCATGCAGAAGGAAACTGAACTTTCAACACTAGAGTGGTCGAACGCTCGCTGTCAGAAGCAGAAATCAACCTCCAAACATGGTGGCTTGAGGGATTAAAATATTCTTTAGTGCAGTACTATTTTCTCTCTCTTGGCAGTTTCAAAGATTGAACTCAGGCGAGAGCGAAGTAGATTTGGTTGTAGGCTTCCCCAAAACAAACTCGGTATGAGAGGTGTTGAACCATGATTCGGGCTAGCGATTTTGCAGGCCAAAATCGATTTGACACTGGAGTTGCACTAAACATGGACACCTTTAATTGAGCTCTTTTTAGTGTCTTCTCTTTTTAGTGAACAGGGCTGACTGAAAGTGTTAACACTGGATTTTGGTAAGGGTCAATGACAGGTGTGCCGATTCGGCAAAGGCTATGAGAGAGCAGGGATTCAGCGCGTTCGGCAAATACGTGCGCGGTCGGCTAATCTTGAGCTATTCGGCAAACATATATGCGGCTGACTCCGGGTGGTTCGGCAAGCGGTAACGCGTTCGGTTATCTTCAAAATGCAGTGACTCTGTTCGGGAAGCAAGGTGGCCGACTTTGAAGGAAGGAAACATGACAATTCCGAGAAGAATAAAGATGATGGCTTTACGCTTACCTAAAAATCTTTGTAATCGTATCTGTTTAGGACTTATATTTGTCCAGGGTATAAATATAAACCCTCGACCATTGTAAAGGGGATATACACAATCAAACCAGTACAACCGGCCCCGTGCCAAGTTTCGAGTCCTTTCGTCGTGTCGTCGAGTTCTTCGAGAGGAGTCATCGATCCGTCGACCTCCGTAAGTGCCGGCAACCTTGCTATCATGTCTAGTATCATGCGGTGGATTTAGATCTTGATGCAAGTAGTCTTGTTCGTCTCGATGGGATGGCCGTGCGGCAGGCGTCTACTTGATGATCAAGAAGTTTTAGCTTATGCTTTGTTTATCTCGACTAGATGGCCGTGCGGCAGGCGTCCGCTTGATAGCCTAGCAAAGCAAGATAGTTATCGGTTCTTGGTTAGATCACGAGCCGTGCGGCAGGCTAGGATTTGGCTCAAGGATTAGTTATCTGCTCTATTAGATTTGGCAAGATCTAGTAGATTCATTAAGTTATCACGTGTTGCATGACTTTAATATTTTATTTAGTTGTAACACTCTTTTGCCCAATCTAGATTGATTGGTTTTGGCTCTTTATTTTATAGATCTATTTGCTATATGGTTTTCTCATGTCATGATGATAGATAGATCATGTGTTTACGTAGCCGAATAAGATCAATCTAGATTGTTACATGTTGCGGGTTCTTGCACGTTAGAAACTTTTAGACTTCGATAGGATCGGGTGTCGTGCGGCAGATGCAGGTCCTTGATTAGTTTATTCGTGATAACTTGTATGTTCCTTCTTCATGGACCCCGAAGTAAATTTGTATTGCCGAGCTTGGTTATGCTTCAGTTCGTAGTTAACTTTCACTTGTTCAAATATGTCTTCTCATGCATGCATGTTCGGCAATCAATGCACTACGTGTTTCACCTTCATATTAGCCGAATGAATCATATGCATGATTGGCGGGCGGCTTCTATAGCGTGTGTGTCGCCAAAAGTGGCTTCGAGGCCGTATATACGGAACTGTGCGGTCTCATCCGACATGTTCGATTTTGTATTTAACAGTTTATTTGTCCCTTGTCGGTTTTCAGGTCAAACCGACCGGCACGCTTCCGGATCTCCAAACCGTGTATTTGTCCGATTGATGTCACGCTTTTAAAACTTGCGGTGTGCTTGGCACGGAGTCACGTTTTTGTGTCAACACACTTTTTGGCACGCCGCCGGTGGGACCATCTCCTGATTTAAGATGTCGGACGTCAATAACAATCATGTTCTGGACGTGACACTGGATGAATTGCCAGACCCATTGAGAGCTACAGTGGAGCAAGCATGCGAGCAATACAGGCATAAATGCTTAATGTCTTTCTCCAAGAACAAGAGCAACAAGGTTTTTCGAAGCGGTCATTGCCAAGGGTTCTTCTTGCACATCAAACTGATTGCTCAAGAAGAAGAAGAAGCTCAAAAGGTATCGATTTGGTCCATAAAGCCTTGGCAGATACCATCGGGAACCACAACACGGCCTTTCTAAATACTTTCCGAGTAATCATGGCTAATACCGTCGGCCAAGCTATTGATAAGTATTTTGAAGAAGGTGTGGGACCAATTCATGGACCAGTGCTTTTCAACATTCCAAAGTATCGAGAGAAGCAAACCGAAGATGAAGGAACATCTGGGATTAACAAAGATGAAGTAGAGACTCATGAAAAGCAACCACCTCCTACTTACGGCCAAGTGACGTTTGGCACTACTTGAAAGAGTACCGCAATCCGCATACAAGATATCTCCAAAGCATCAAACAGGTTACAAAGAAACATGTATGGGGATGGATATCATGAGTTCACCGACTATCTTTGCTCTAGATGCTCTACCGAATCCGGGATATAGAAGTGCAACGGGGATACCATCGGAGGGCAGGCACGTGGAACTCCGAAGACAGAGACATTGACATAATCATGCAGAGGATGGCTGATATGATGCAACATCGTTCGGCCTAAAGCCAAAGAATCAATCCTATTCGTACAAGTCTGCGTACCCAGAATGGTATAACGAGGGGTTGCACTACCGAAAAAAAGGGTGAAGCCACCAACGGACTTAACCAAATTTTCTGGTCGGGATGATACAAGTACCACGAGCATATTAGCCGATACGATACGGCTTGGGAGGCGTCCCACAGACAAAGCTTGGAGGATTCGGTATTTTCCATTGTCTCTCACAGGGCCTAGCTTTCACTGGTTTACTTCTCTACCGGTGATTCTATTGGTACTTGGGCGAGAACTTGAGCAGAAGTTTCATGCTTATTTCTTCACCGGAACTCTTGAAAAAGAAATTTGGTAGACCTTACCGGTTTAAAGAAAGCTAATGAGACACCACAAGAATATCTTCGCGAGGTTCGGAGAGACTAAGAGTCTTTGCTTCTCGCTGAATTTACGGACGATCGGTTTACTGGAATAGCAATAGCGGGGATCTTTGCCGAATGTCGGAAAAAGCTGTTCGGCTTGGAATTTGATGATCTTGGTCAACTTCGCCCGGAGATTGGGCTGTCATGAGTAATCAGGCTCAAGGTTTCGAGAAGGGACAACCCCGTTATCGAGAAAGGTAATGTTGCTAGTGAAATGTATCGAGTTTCTGGAAGAAGCAACTGAATATGATGACGAAGATGAGATAGCTGCGGCCGAGAGTTAACTTTGGGATAAGGAGCCCACCCAAGTTAGCCGGCGTTGGTGAAGCGGCGAAAGGAACCTATGATTTCGATGTCTCCAAATCGGATAAGCTTTTGATCTGTTGGTGAGGGAAGGGCGTATCAAGCTACGGAAGGACACCCCATGTTACGCCCGAAGGGGTAAAGGATAAGAGGTATTGTGGTTATCATAACACTAACTCTCACTCCATCAATGATTGCCGAGTGTTCAGAGTTCAAATTCAAAAAGCAATTCAGGAGGGACATTTAAAGTTTGATGGCAAAATGAAAATAGACGGCAAACCCTTTCCCCAGAACATGGTATCTTTCTCTATAGGTATGGTTTTACGCCGATGATCCTAAAGGTAAGGGAAAGATGAAAGTGTTGACATCGAGAGAGAGCCAAGAAAAGTGGCATTGTAGACCCCAACCGATGTGATCTTGAAGAGTTGAAAGAAAGTTCGGTTCAAAAATAGCCGAACCGAAAGAGGTGAAACATCTAGGCCAAGGGTGACATCACGAATCCTGCTAAATAAGTGGCAAAGACAGCAAGAGCGAGAGCGTTATGGTGAGCGAAAATTCATAGAAAGACAATGGAGCTACGAAGAAGAGATGTATCATCGAGAGCAAGAAGAGCACATGAGAGAACTGGAATAGTCTCATTGGGGGTGTTCGTTCTTTAAACATTGTTGGAATGAAGGCTTAAAGCTGCACTGCTAGAAACAATTGCCCGTAATGCGGCGATCAATACTATGGCTCTGGCGGTCTCGAGTCAACCGCCGACCGGTCCATGAAAGACTTGAAATTCAATTTCACGAGGACGATCGGTGCGTAAAAATAAATGACCTTGATCATCAAAAAAGAGATTCGCAGATCAACACTGGGTTTATCCTGAAGAGTATGACGAGGAAAGAGGCACTCGTGAGTATAGATGGCAGAAAGGGCAGTGGTGCCCCCCGGGGTTGAGGAAAAGTCAGAAGAGAAGAGTGCAGCGGTTGAGAAACAAAGAACTGGAGCAGGCTGCCACAGAAGAAAAGAAACAATGGCGTCCAAAGAGGAAACCTGATGAGGGGGGTCCATCGGGTGATGCATGCATGGCTTTCTTCCTCCCGTCGGAGTTCATAGCTCCTGAAAATCAAGAAATACAAGAGGAAGTTTATTCTGATTTTGATGAAAGTGAGTTTCAAAATTTGATGGCTCAGCTTGTATTGACACGACAAGCAACCTTTGACAAACCAGCGAAACATCGTCACTTGAAGCCGCTGTACGTGAAAGGGTACGTCAATGGGAAACCTCTGACCAAGATGTTTGTTGATGGAGGAGCAGCTATCAATATAATGCCATATTCTACGTTTAGAAAGTTTGGGATGATGAGTGAAGATCTGTTAAAAACTGACATGGTCCTTAGAGACTTTGCCGAAAATCCTTCTGATACCCGAGGAGCTGTGCATGTTGAGGAGCTTTGCCGGAAATCCTTCTGATACCCTGATCACTACGTTCTTCGTTATTGACGGCAAGGGGGCATACAGTTTGCTTCTTGGAAGGGACTGGATTCATGCTAATTGCTGTATTCCTTCAACCATGCACCAGATTCTTATTCAATGGATAGGGGACGATGTAGAAATTATACATGCCGATGATTCGGTAAGTGTGGCTGCCGGAACCGACTTATGGGAATATGACGGTGTCGATTGTTTCTCTGGCAAAGTATGGGGAGAAGGTCCTGTTAATGTATTCAACAAGGATCAACAGCCGATCCAAGCAGTCGGCTCCAACAGCAATTTTTAATGGGTAACCCTATCGATGGCAACAAAGGAAAATTGGGACACGGTTTTATGTCGGCCGACAACCTGGAAGAAATAAATGTTGGTGACGATTCTAAATCAAGGCCGATGTACATCGATGCAAACTTGAGTCGAATTTAGAGAACAATTAATAAATCTCCTTAAAGAGTTTAAAGATTGCTTCGCCTGGGATTATACGGAGATGCCTGGACTAGATCGTACTATTGTTGAGCATCGATTGCCTATTAAGTCAGGATATCGACCCTATAAACAACCTCCGAGGAAAATTTATAAGGAAGAGGTATTGGCCGATGTAAAGAAGGAGATTGAAAGGCTATTGGAAGCAAACTTCATTCGGCCGTGCAGGTACGCGGATTGGATCTCAAATATAGTCCCTGTTTACAAGAAAAATGGAAAAATGAGGGTCTGTATAGACTTCAAAGATCTTAACAAAGCCACTCCAATGGATGGATACCCAATGCCAGTTGCCGATTTGTTAGTAGACGCAGCAGCCGGGTATGAGGTCATTAGCTTTATGGATGGAAACGCTGGCTATAATCAAATCTTCATGGCAATAGAGGATGTTTCAAAAACGGCTTTCAGATGCCCTGGTCACATTGGATTATTTGAGTGGATTGTAATGACGTTTGGTTTGAAAAATGCCGGTGCAACCTATCAAAGAGCCATGAATTACATATTTCATGAGTTAATCGGCAAAATTGTGGAGATCTATATCGATGATGTAGTAGTCAAGTCTAAAGACTATGAAAGACACTTAGGCGATCTAAGAAGAACTTTGGAATGCACTAGAAAACATGGTTTGAAGATGAATCCAAACAAGTGTGCCTTTGAGTGTCACCGGTGAATTTTTAGGATTCCTCATTCATAAAGGAGGAATCGGAGTTGGGAAAAAGAGCATGGAGGCAATAGATAAAGTTGTCCCTCCAACTAATCTCACGGAATTACAGTCTACGCTTTCGGCAAGATCAATTTCGTAAGAAGGTTTATTTTCAATTTATCGGAAAGAGTCTTGCCTTTTTTTCTCCGTTATTAAAACTCAAGAAGAATCAAGAATTTGTATGGGGTGACGTACAGACAAAAGGCTTTTGATGAGATTAAAGAGTATATGAAGGCACCACCGGTTTTAGTACCTCCACAACTTGACAAGCCTTTCAGGTTGTACGTGGCGGCCGATACCCTAACAATAGGATCGGCCCTCATACAAGAATACGAAGGAAAGGAAAGAGTTATAGCTTATCTTAGCCGAAAGCTGTTAGACCCAGAGACAAGATATTCGGCTATGGAAAAACTATGCTTGTGTGTGTATTACTCATGTACCAAGCTTCGGCATTATTTATTAAAAGCCGAATGCGTGATTATTTCAAGTCATGATGTAATCAAACATATGTTGTCAATGCCAATTTTAAATGGAAGAATTGGCAAGTGGATTTTAGCTTTGTCGGAATTTGATTTAAAATACGAATCGGCAAAGGCAGTGAAGGGTCAAATTATTGCTGATTTCGTTACGCAACATCATGACCTCAGCACTAATATAGTAAGCATTGTGCCTTGGATTTTATTTTTCGATGGGTCGTCCTGCAGCAAAGGTGGGGGTGCTGGTATTCTATTGATTTCTCCACAAGGAGTAACTTTTGAGTACGCTATTCCCATTGAATTTCATGTGACTAACAATCAAGCAGAGTATGAAGCATTACTTAGAGGGCTTCGGCTTCTCATAGAAATAAAAGCCGTTGCTGTTGAAATCTTTGGAGATTCTGAGCTGGTGATTAACCAGTTGATTGGTCAATATGAGTGCAAGAATGACACGTTAAGAGAATATTATGAAGAATGTCGGGAACTTCTAAAAAATTTTCGGGTAGCAACCTTGCATCATATCCCCAGGGAGCACAATGAAGAAGCAAATCGGTTGGCTCAAAATGCTTCTGGATATCGTGAAAATCAAGAAACCTTCACTGTAGGCAAGGATGTCCCGGATGCTGGGCAGGTGACTGATGACTGGAGATATGAGATCATCGAATATCTGAAGGATCCATCACAAAAAGTTACCCGAAAACTCAGGTACAAAGCTCTTAAGTTCGTCCTTCTTGATGATCACCTGTATTACAAATCTATGGATGGAGTATTACTCAAATGCTTAAGTCAAGAAGAGGCCAGAAAGGTGATGTATGAAGTGCATGGAGGATTATGTGGCGCGCATCAATCAGCTTACCGAATGAAATAGATAATTCGGAGAACTGGTTATTTTTGGCCGACTATGCTAGAAGATTGCTTCAATTATTATAAAGGGTGTCATGATTGTCAAAAATTTGGCAATATTCAAAAGGCTCGGCATACATTTATGAACCCAATAGTCAAGCCTTGGCCATTTAGGGGATGGGGTATAGATCTAATTGGCCAAATACATCCTCCTTCAAGCAAAGGGCATAAGTTTGTGCTCCTGGCCACGGATTACTTTACTAAATGGGTTGAAGCCATTCCTTTGAAGAAAGTTACATCAGAAAACATGATCGGTTTTGTCAAGGAACATATAATTTATAGATTTGGGATCCCTCAAACTATAACAACCGATCAGGGAACTCAGTTCACTTCCTCAGAGTTTTATGATTTTGCCGAAGACATGGGGATCAAACTATGTAACTCTTCTCCTTATTATGCACAAGCCAATGGACAAGCAGAGGCATCCAACAAAATTATGATCAAGATCATTCAAAGAAGATTGATGAGAAAAACCAAAAAATGGCATTTGGTTCTCGGTGAAGCATTGTGGGCTTATCGAATGGCTTGTCATGGGTCAACTCAAACATCCCCCTATGAATTGGTGTATGGGCATCATGCCGTCTTACCATGGGAATTGCAATCGGGTTCAAGACGGGTTATGTTGCGAGAAAAGACTGGAAAAGGGAGATTACATAAATCTGATGACGAGATGAATTGGAAGATTTACATTTCATTCGTCTCAAGGCATTGGAAAATATTGAGAAAAACAAGATACGTGTAGCCAAGTATTATAACAAGAAAGTTATGGAGAAACAATTCTCGGAAGGTGACTTGGTTTGGAAGACTATCTTGCCGGTTGGATCAAAAGACGAGCATTCGGTAAATGGTCTCCAAATTGGGAAGGACCGTTTCGGGTAGAAAGATGTGTGCCTGGTAATGCGTATATTTTGAAAACTTTGTTTGGGGAAGAATTTACCAAGGCTATCAACGGACGATATCTTAAGAAATATTACCCCAGTGTTGAAATTGGTTCATGAGGAAAAATGTGAAATCAAAGCCCGATGAAGTAACATCGCCTTCAAATGAAAAAATATATGAAGTTAGTAAACACCCGATACGATTCGTGGTCGCCTTTAGTTCAAAATATAACTGAATGATCTTATGATGACCTCAACGTTCGATTTGGTTGGTTTATCGAAGAGAGAAGGATAAGATCTTGAAAGTCTTTGCTCAGTAATGTGTCAAGTCGTTTGTGGCGTAAGACTAAGATCTAATCGACTAAAGTGATGTCACTTTGCATTCGGGAAAATCATTCAAGAACCGCTTTTGAATCAGAAAGGACACTAAAGACATTCATCCGGCAATCAACACAAGATCATAAACAAGACACATTCTCAGAAGATGATTTCATTATTCACAGATCAATCCCTAGTTACAAACTACTCCTGGAACAATTTATTAAGAACAGATTGGGGATTTATGGACTCGGCAAGGGCGGTGGCATGGTCCCCGTAGAGCTC